>JBBBDQ010001089.1:857500-885000 GCA_037127315.1 Ascarosepion bandense
TTCAACAATAAAAGAACCATTCTTCTCAGGACGGTCATTCTCTATGGCCACAAAACTGTCCTTCTTCTCAGAACAATGATCTTCTCACTTTTTACATGAACCTGCAGAGATATTCTTTTGCCTAGAGCACTGTAACAATGTTTTTGTTGATGTATTTTCTTTAATGAAAATAAAATTACTAATATATTATTTACTCAAGTATTTCTTTTGTTTATTGTTGTCTTTGGTCATTCAATATACCCCACCCACAAGAGAAGTATTTTGCCTTCCCTGTTATCAGCATTTTGCCTCATTTGATTTTTTGCATTCTGTTGATCATTTATTATCTCCTGTCATTACTCTTATTTTTTTATGTATATTTGCCCAAGGCCAGTGTAAAGCCTCTTTTGGGACTCCACTGACTCGATGATAGTGGGCCCACACTCTACAGCATCTCAATTTTTATAAGAGAGTTTTCATATGAAAGACAATTTTAATGTAACATAATTATGTACAATGATGGATCATATGGAATCTCGGTGAATGATTCATCTTAAAAAATTGAAAATAAATGCAGTGTATCTAATTACAATTTAGAGACCTGTCATAATAGATAATTCCATCTTAAATAAATTAACAATGTGCTGCAGCAATTTTTAGCATTAACTTTTGATTTGTTTTTGTTAAAAAGTTAAATAAATTTAATGCATTCAACATTATGGAATAAAATAGTAAATTTTATATTGTGTTTTTTGAGATTTAACATGGACAAAACAAATTCACAGATTTGTACAAAAAACAACAAAAACTCAGAATGATGTCAAAATCTTCAAAAAATTTGCATCCTTTGGTAGTCAGCTTTGCTATAGTGGATTATCCGTTCTAGTGAAATGTAGTTGTGTATAGAAACAGATTAACTGAATTTGGCCTCATTAGTAGATAGCCCACTATAAGTTATAAAAGGGGTTATAAAACAAGTAAATCAAATTGAGTATAGAAACAACATTTATATATACACAGATATCAATTAAGGTTTTTTTACAAATAAAGTAATGTCTTTAGGATGGGTTCAAAAGGACATTAAAATGTTCATGGCAATAAATGCTCAAAAGTTGAGAGAGGCAAACATAGTGGATCACTTGATGAGGTCAAGAGACATACTAATTATGCTCGGCCTTTCTCAACTGGCAATGCTTTTGTGTGGGCTTTTTATTTTTTCTTTGTGGGTCCCAGCAGGTCATTTGGGAAATCACACCCGTATTTGATTCTGGGCTTCCCATTGGATGATAAATAAAATTCACATAGGCTTGTGAACTGGAATTTGATATTTAATTAATTTTTGGCTTTCTGCCAGAACATATGCGTGGAGCTGGGTGTGCAAAGACCAGTTTTGATCATTTGCTTTCTGGTTTTCAGAGGGCAAACATCCGGTCCCTCGCTTTGCTCAGTATCACCACAATGCTTAGTTTAATTTGTAACATATATAGATGTAGGTAGAAAAAAGCGAATGTTGATAAAATAGTCAGTGTCACAAAGCATTGTGTGGGGCTACCAATCAAGCTCCTTCTCTTGTTTGGGAGACATTCAAGAGTAGTATGCACCAGCCCTGTATCTGCTTTATCTTTCATTTCCTTATTTCTATTTCTGAACACTTTGTGCCATTTTGCTTTTATCTGCTTGTACTTGTTTCTAATTTCATTTTTTTAATGTCTTATGTTTTGTACCATATCTTGGCATTGTTTGCTGTCTCTTTTTCATCATGTTAAAAATTTTATTTCTTATCCACTCCTTTCTTTCTTTATTTATTTATTTATTGCAATAGTTCCTAGCTAAAATGGATGAATCTTGCATCTAAACTTTACAATTCAATTTTTCAACTTAATTTTGCATTGGCTAAAGTATTTCTACCCACCTCCCTGTTGTTCTCTCTCTCTCTCTCTCTCTCTCTCTCTCTCTCTCTCTCTATATATATATATATATATATATATATATATATATATATATATATATATATAAGCAGTATAGCCCGGCGTTGCTCGGGTGTAATGAAAGCTTTCAAACTAATCCATGGTCCTGGAGCTCAGACTCTTTGGACGTTGGCACGAAGGACTAAAAAGCAATAGTTGTTTACAGTTAAAGTGGAACCATAGACTGAAAGAAAAATGAATGGATGTAAGTCAAATTTTGATTTCCAAGTATCGATATCAAATTTTCTGCACAATTGTAAGAACTGCAACCTTGAAACTTCTGAATATCGTTTCTTATGTCTTTGTCTATGAGTGTATCAAATTTGATTAAAATCGAACCACTCCTTCTACAACTTGATTTTTTTTTATTATCAATTTTCAATATTTATCGGGGGTACCTCAACACAAAATCTAGCTAAGAACACTCACAGACACTTATAGTACAACTGTGTAAATTTTCAAGAAAATCGGTTCAGCCGTTTCGGAGTCTATAGGTAATGGATACACGCACACACACAGACAAAGTTCCATTTATAAATAAGTTTAGATTATATATATATATATATATATATATATATATATATATATATAGTGGTTTTCATCAAGATTAGTTTGCTGAAAAGTTTGCCAAATAACAAAATGTACATTATTATTGTATTGTCTTCTTTGAAACTTTCTTGAAAAGTCAAAACAATCTTCATATTAAATAAGACTTTTTACTACTGGCAACTTGTACTAATCTGAGTAATCTGCATTATTTTTCTCTATAAGAGTGGTTATTTGGACTTATACTAAGTATCTACTTAATATTTACATTCTTTTGTTCACTTTTTTCCAGTTCCTAGCCCTTGAAAAATACAAGTTTTTTTTGGGGTCTATCTCACTGGATATTAGCAACCTGGTAGAACAGAATTAAGTTTACAAAGAGTGGATGAACTCTTAAAGAGTCAATGGCCAGTTAACTAGAGATGTTGTCTTGATAAAACGCTGTGGAGAAGGCAACGGGAAACCACTCCACTATTCTTCAGAACTCATGAACTTGCACAATAATATTATAAACCCTAACGGTGTGAAACCTAAGAATACTGACACCTCACCCGGTAAGAAGTGACATGTGCTACAGGGTGTCGCCAGACCGTGATCCAGTGACTGTTAGCATAAAAAGTGTAAAGGGGATAAATTTCCTAAGAATTTATCCCTCACCTGAAATGGAAGGACTTGATCGACAGGTGTCACTGAACCATTATCTTGCAACTGTTTGCACCAAACAAAAAAGAACTCTTGGGACATAGAACGTCAGAATCATGGACAACTGTGGACAGCTGAAAAATATGAAGCAGAAGATGACTAGATTAAACATTTTAGGCAAGTGTGAAACAAAGTGGCCAAACAATGGAGACTTCTTCAGTGATGACCATAGAATTATATACACAGGAGGGAAAAATAATGAAAATGATGTTGGTGTTATACTGAATAAAGATATAGGGAAATGCATCATGGGATACTGCCAGATATCTAAAAGAATTCTGGTAGTTAAGCTGAAATGGAGGCCTCTCAATATATCGGTAATAGTGATATATGCACTGACAACACAAAGTACAGAAGAAGAAATCAAATCCTTCTACACAAGATTATGCTAAGGCACAGTGCAAATCACAAGAAATCAGAATTATCATGAGAGATATGGACACCAAAATTGGCCAAGGGATAGAAGGAAAAACAGTCGACAATTTCAGACTAGGACACTGCAGTGGCCGCGGTAAGATATGGGTCTAATGGTGCACAGCAAATGACCAGATAATAACTAACACCTGGTTCCAAGAATACCCAAAAAGATTATGGACATGGAGAAGTCCAGGAGGAGAAATTAAGAGCCAAATTGATTATATTACTATCAACAAGAAATTCAGAAATGCAGTCCTTCACTGCAAAACCTACGCAAGTGTGAACTGCAGAAACAACCACCTACCAGTTGTATACAAACTAAGGATAAAACTATGGAGATTAAAGGAACCTAGCACAGCCATAAGACTGCAGTACAATAGACTCATGAATTACCTGAACCAGCAGGAAATGTACACAGACAGCATGAAAATAAAAGACAAATTGGAAACAGAAGCTCAAAATGGGACACACTAAGAGAAGCTCTAGTGACATCAGCAAACAACAACATCCCAAAGAAAAAAGCAGTCAGTATATATGACTTTGCAGTTCATATCATTTGGAAGGCTATCATATCAAAATTTGGGCACCGTCTTCACCCTTTACACATCTCAAAAAGGTAGTTGCTCCCACATTCCTCATTTATGTAGGTTTTACATTGTAAAACTGCATTTCTGAATTTGTTATTGATCATTATGTAGTAAATTTGGTTCCTCTAGGCTTCTCTATGTTCATAAATATATTTGATGTTCTTGAAAGTAGATGTCCATAAATATATTTGCTGTTCTTGAAATCAGATGTCCATAAATATATTTGTTGTTCTTGAAGGCAGATGTCTATAAATATATTTGTTGTTTTTGAAAACTGATATGGTCATTCATTATGTACTAATGGGCCCATTTTTTTCTACATTTTTTATGGCTTCTTAATCTGAATTTGCCAACTATTTCATTGCCTTGTCTCTCTCCTACTTTGGCATTCAGGTTGGCTATGATGGTTGCAATTTCCTGCAATTTGAATTAAGACTTGGTGTTGCCTTGTGTGATGAAAAACTTTTCAATTTCTTCCTCTGTGCTTAAAGGCTTCACTTTCAGTTTAACTACAAGAATTCTATTAGATAACAGACAGTATCTCAGAACGCATTTCTTCATATTATATTCTTCATATGTTTCAGTCCCACTCTCCTGTAATTTTTCTCTCTATTTGCATCTATTACCCAGTATCTATCACTAAGAAAATCCCTATTATTTACCACCTAGTTTCATATACACCTAAAATACTAACATTTAGCCTATTCATTTCCTGTTTCATATTTTCTAAGTGGTAGTGTTGATTTAATATTCTAATGTTCCATGACCTTAAAACTATTTTTTATGTGAACAGTCACTGAATGAGGGTTCTGTGACATCTGTTGTTACCTGACGAAGGATCAATTTCAAGGAGACTCCCTTCATGCTGTTAAGAAACCTGAAGAAAATTATCTGTCATTGATTCATTCAGTGATTTCTCATCACCAAAATTCAACACTAATTTTTTCATTTTTCAATTATTCATTTGACATTCACTGTTTTCTTTTCATATTTAATGTCAATTTAGCAGCAGACATTTTCTTTATCTTCAACCTCCTATTGCTATTCAGGATGACAAATAATGTCTTTCACCATTGGAGTAGATAGACTAAACTATCGCCCGGTTCACACTCCACCCACGTCTATTGAACAGGTGAAGAGGCTTATCCCTTGTTTCCTGTTTAGGATGCGGTTTCCGGTTTTTCTCTTTTCTAATCTTCTCACTGTTTTTTTTTTCTTTCAATTGGAGTAGATAGACTAAACTATCGCCCGGTTCACACTCCACCCACGTCTATTGAACAGGTGAAGAGGCTCATCCCTTGTTTCCTGTTTAGGACGCGGTTTCCGGTTTTTCTCTTTTCTAATTTTCTCACTGCTTTTTTTTTTTTCAATTGGAGTAGATAGACTAAACTATCGCCCGGTTCACACTCCACCCACGTCTATTGAACAGGTGAAGAGGCTCATCCCTTGTTTCCTGTTTAGGATGTGGTTTCCGGTTTTCTCTTTTCTAATCTTCTCACTCTTATGTAGCCCCCTGCACATCAGTGGCGTTACTGCCTTGCTTGGGGTGATATGATTAAAAAAAAAAATCCCCCTTTTTGCAGTTAACCAATGAAAAGAAATAAGGTACCTGCAAACAATTGAATAATATTAGGTACCTGTAAACAATTCAAGGATATTAAATCCCTTTAACCAATCAAAGGACATAAAGTCCCTGTAACCAATAGAAAGATATAAGGTAACAGTCACCAATAGAAGAATATAAGGCACCTATAAACAAAAGAATATAAAGTATTTGAAACCAATTCAAGGATATAAGGTACCTGTAACCAATGGAAGGATATAAGATATCATTAAACATCAAAAAAATATAAGCTATCTGTAACCAATAAAATAATATCACCAACAGAAAGGATAAATGTACCTGCAACCAATAAAAAGGGTACAAGATATCTGTAGCCAATAGAAGGTATACAAGGTGCCTGCAGCCAACAAAAATGGTACAAGGTGTCTGTAAGCAACAGAAAAAGTACAAGGTGCCTGTAGCTCCTGGTAAAATCAGTAGATGTGATTCCTGGGCAAGAAGTTGGTAGAGAAACCTGATGTCCATGTCAAATTTGAAATAAAACCTGATGTTAAATACTTACCTCTCGCATATAAAAATAAAAAAATGTAAAAATTCTTGTAAAAATTATAGTTAATAAATAAATTATAAGTATTTTAAAATGAGGAGTTACTTTTAATCTCTCTGTATCACTTATCTGTTGTAGAGTAGCTGACACCCCTCAAGTGCTCTCAAAGATTCAAATGGTCCGTAGACTAAAATATCTATATAAATATCGTTGTGCCTCCCTGTTTTTAAAATAATTTTTAATTTTCTTTTGTTTCTTTGAAGTTTTTTGTATGGTAATTTCTATCTATAAATTAAAGGTCATGTGTATCAAAGTTTCTTTCCCTTACTGGAAAAATATTTATACAATTATTTCACTTGTGATCGCCATACATTTTTATCTTATCTAGCATCTATAAATCTGTCAACACATTCGGTGGAAAGGTCAGAAAGTTGAACTCTTTGTTTAAGAAATAGTTTTATTTGAAATAAGTAATACTTGTATAAAACAGATTAATTTAACATTAAATTTGTTAATTTTCCAAAAATAATGTGTCACGGATGTATATTTTATTTTTGCATGATTTTTAAAACCGAGAATAAAGTTTTGTTTACAAATTTGTTGATCACTCTAAGATGGCCGAAAAATTGAAAATTAAAAAGAATATCTCAAAATTTTATATTTCAATCAATATAATTTCTGTTTGAAATACACCAGAATGTTTTGCTTGCTGGAAATAGTAAATTTAATTATTTAGCTTTCAATGAAAACTAAAATAAAAGTCTCAAGAAAAGATTTTTTTTATTTTTAAAAATTCAATTAGATATGGAAAATGAGTGGAGGTACCGATTTAATAAAGATTAATAGCAGTCAAAGATTGGGAGTGTCATTGACGATTGTTATCGCACTGTGCTCTCAGCAACTCTGACAACCTAACCTCTCCTCTCTTTCTAATTATTGTTGTTATCTGTCTTATCTGTGTTTGTCTTGTTTGTACTTAATATCCATTAGCACAGATCTTGTGCTGTAGATACTTCAACACACACCATCTGGCATCATACTGCCACCTCGGCGATACAACAGACTAGCGACGAAGATGAGATAAACAAAAGCTGTATACAACAAACTGGCGACGGAGATAGCAACAAAAAATTCTACAACAGATTTGGATACGTAGATTTCAAACAAGCAAATCTATAACAGATTCGCGTCGAAAACTCAGTCAGTAGTTTTGCCCAAAAATATTCGTACAGATTGACTGGCGAAAACGAACAGTTTGACGACAATTTCAAAGTAATCAGTAACAACAGCAAATTTAAAAATGGAGAACTTCCACAAATGCTTTTTTAAATTTTTTACAAAAAGAATTAGCACAAAAACAAGAAAAGCAACTTGGTATACTGATGGAAATTTTCTCAAAAAACAGAAACGAGCCTAGACAAACCAGATACATTTTCTCAGGAAAAGTTTTCAACTGAAAATTTTACATATAAACATGACGAGGAGATTACATTTGATGTTTATTATCGCAGTTTGAAGAGATGTTTGTTAAAGACGGCTCGAACTGAACAGACTGTAAGGATACAAAAGGTGCTTATCTCCCTTTGGTAGAGATAAAATCACATGGTCACATGACAACCGTGACTTTATCGTGACGTCACTCCTGATAGTGACCCTATAAGAATTTCTCCTTCTTTGTGTCTGGTACGTCTCTCTCTATCTGCACGTGGTTCAATGTCGCTACCACAAAATCTCTCTCTCTCTCTCTCTCTCTCTCTCTCTCTCTCTCTCTCTCTCTCTCTCTCTCTGGTTTCAATCCCGGGTCTCTCCCCGATGGGCGACACACGGCGCGACCCTTACTCTTTTTCTTCAGTACGTGCAGATTGCCTTCGCAGGTACGGTTACCGTCCTTCGGCGTAGCATTTTACCAGTATGTTGCTTCTGCAATTGAGCACTTTTTCCTTGTAGCAATCCTCTTTGTGATGAGGTGGCTTCTTTCTGCGATGCCATTGCCTGATGGCACATATGCGCATCGTAGCCGTAGTCGAACCCCCACCCATTCACACAGAAACTGTCTAACCTGCTAGCTGCAAAAGGCGGGATCGTTGTCGGCCAAAATGTCTTCTGGTGCGCCTCTTTCGTAAAAGACGGACGATAGCTGTCGAATAACCCTTTCTGAGTTTTGTCGTGCAAGTGGTCACCAAACTGCAAACCGGGTGGGTCCACAGTCGATCAGAATAAGAAAGTGGTTGCTATTATAATGGGTGATATCCATTCCGACCCTTTGCCATGCGTCACTTGATGCCAATCGTCCTTTTCGCCACAAGGCTGTTGCTGGATCAATAGACTTGCACACCCCACAGTGCTTGATGTCTTGTTCGATCTCCGGTTTGGCCACTGCTGGGTCGACGCGTTTCATAAAATACAGTGTCTTTTTTATGCCTGGATATCCGCTCAGTGTATGTATGTTTTTTTCTTTTTTATCTGCTGCTGGCTCATCACGTTCAATGTAGCAGCGCATGTTTGACCAACGGGCTTGGCACCCACCTTTATAGAATCATACACATGTCAGCTGGTCGTCAAGGTTGCAGTATGATGCGACCAATGTTACGCTGACTACCAGGTCATACTCAGGCTCTTTAATGTGTCTAACCTCTTCTTATGAGCGTCTCTCTTGCTACCTTGGTGTGTATTTATTCTTGCTTTCCCGGTCAGCGTGTTGGACACCCAGTGATAGACGCAAAGGAAGTCGGTATGCAGGAGCAACTTTTTTGCTTTCCACTAAAAGGTTAACGCTCTTCACCACGGCATCTAACTCAGCCAGGTTGATATGCTGGATCATCGTTCGCGGGCCGCAATCAACACACGTCCTCCGACATAGATCGATCTTTCTCTAACAAGACTCCCAATGTTAATGAACTGGCGTCGACTCATATCGTTTCTTTCCTGTTAGCGCACCACTCTTCTCGGGTTGGGTCCTCGCGTGTTGCTCTCTCCACACTTTCTCTAATCATTCGGGTGAGGAGGGTATCACTTGTTTGTTCATCCCACCCTGTGGTTACCGCATTCGCCCTGCGTTTTATGACACTCATTGCTACGCGAAGCCAGCCACTCACTGGCAGGTGCCCCACAAGTTTTCCGCATGGAGAAAAGACGATGTGCCTTGTGAGAACTTCAGGGATGCTCGGAATCATAGTTTTCCGTCTTCATCGCAAGGTGCCATCCTCCCCCATGACGTCCAGGCCCAGCACGAGCGCTCCGTCTTGAAGCTGCTCTGGCTCCTTACATTTTAAACTGCCAATTTCGCTCGGATGTGCGTCTCTGGTTTGGCATTTTCATTGATATGAATAATAAATAAATGTCGGCATGGTACGCCAATGTTGCCTTTCAACTGTTTTCTTCTGAGACAACACAGCACCGACGATGGTCTTCATGATTAGTGGCGCCATACTCAAGCCGAAACCCAGTCTCGTCAGACAGTACCTTTTGTCGCGAAATACCAACGTCTGGAATGGCCATAAAGTTTCATCGACCCGCACCTGCAGATAGGCCTTCCTCAGATCCAGCAATCATATGTTTGAACCTTTCTGGCGCCATTCCGTCTACTTGTTTGCATATACAACAGGATCGGCCGTATAGGCCTCTATGTATTGATTGAGATCACGGTAGTTCATGACTGGTCTCACCTTTGATTTGTACAATAGTACCCTCGCAATTAAAGGGATCAGACCTTTGGGAGGTTCAGGCTTTTGGTCGAGGTATGGGATCAACTAGCCATCTTTGATCCAGGCATCAAGCTCTTGTTCATATGAGGCCCTAACGTTCGCGGGCACAGGGTGCCATTCCGTAGCTTATTGTCCGTCCACTTCCACGATGCGGTCCAGATTTTCTACCGTTGATCGAACTTTCCTTTGAAGTCTTGCCGATCGATCCGAAGTACGGCACACACTGGGGCCTTCAGAAATTGCACACTTCCAGTTCGAATAATACAAGCACATGTACGCCTGTGCTTTGTTATTAATTTTTCTTTGCTGTTTGAATATATGTATATAGAGTATACAGTACGTCCTACCATACATTTACACACGCACCTACTCACATATTTATTTTTAAATAGTGTATATGCAGTAAATTAAATATTTGCTTAAATTATATGCTATCGTTTTCTGATGTTTCATTTATATTTAATGGATAGTAGTTTCTTTGTTTTTGTCCTGTCATATTAATTATGTGTAGTTAGGTTTATTCATTTGTAATTGTTTGTGGGTGTGTGTATGTATATATTTATAAGTACACACGCACACATATAGATGTATATATTTATTTTTGTTTATTTATTCACTAATACTTTTTATATTAATTTAATTTATTTATTTGTTTAGGGTTAATTAGTGCTTAGATTACAAAGTAAGTATTTATTTATATGCCTACATTTAACTAATATTTCAGCTTACTTGTTTAAGCGTTTATTTTGGTTTCTAAAACTAATTATTTTTCCATTAATGTATATATATGTATATAGGAACAATTTATTATTAAGATAGATACTGTGGGGTTTGATACATTGACACCCACACACGCGCGCACACACACACATACATGGTGATTCAGCGTTCACGTGATAACTTAGTTTCTCGCGTAAACAAATGCTAATAAAAGCGAGGAACATCACGTGGTACGCTAGTTAGGATTTCGTCCCGGGACAAGAGCAGACATGTCTCCCTAACTCACACAAACACACGCGCACTAATTGCGGGTAGCAATTAGTGGCGCAAATTTTATTTATTTTTCTTCTCACCGACATTAACACTATGCACATTAACTTTCATTCAAACTGAACTTTGAATCTTAACAATGGTACAAACCTTTCTTTCAGCTAGAGAAAAAAACTTCATACATCTTATTTTGTTTCTACGAACAGACAAAGAGGAATAACTCTTTCCTTTTCACTTTCTTATGCATGCTCTCTCAACCCTATGTAACCTTTGTTAATATATTGTTTTTCTGGTTACTTTCGCCTTTTCGTCTTTCTTATTTCCTGTTTTAAATCATGACCCCACTTACGTCGAGTCGATTCGTTAAACATAAATTAGTAATGGACCCTTCGTCCGCTACAATACAAAGGTATCTCACTTAAAAGAGAAAAAAAAATTTAGGCTCCTTTCAGCCGACACTTCGTCAGAATAGAAATCGTCGGCAAAATTAAAACGAAGAAGTTGCTAAGAAAAACTTTTAACAACGACTGAAGTTAAGAAAAAAAGAATTGTATATTACCTATGTTGGGTGATAGTCTCCCCGAAAAGCTCCAATTTAAACCTCACCCCTCCCTTCAGTCTACACAGGACAGGGCGTTGTATATTAACGGTAAATGACTCAAAGATATCTAAATGACTCTATTATCAAAATAAATATCGCCATCAGAGAGATAGTTAGAGAACCGAAATTTATCCAAAGGAGAAAGTGTGCGCCAGACTTTACCCCATACAACATGATAGTGGGCTCTTGTTGTATCAAGCAGCTCAGAAAAGTAAACAATTTCATCACGAAGAAAAGCTCGTTCCACATTATACGTGTTCCGACACTTTACCTTCGAGAGACGCCGAAAAATATTCCCAGGAATGACATAGTTTTGGAAACAGGACTTCAATATTCGAATCCAATCTTATAAGAAAGGGACTGTACTTTTCTCCTAAAATGAATACAATTATTGAATAGTTTAATGACGCGGTGATCATATCGATCTCGAAAATATCTGAACAAGTTCTTTTTCCTACCACACCAAAATATAATTGTCTTAAAAAGGATCATTTCATTATTTATATACAAAGATATCTCTTTTAAAGGGCCACGATACAAGATAGAAGTCTGTACAGATCTCTTTTGTGTCATCTGTTGTGTTGCTTCGTTTTGGTATAATTAGAAGATAACACAAACTTGAATTAATGATGTTTATTTTTGGTATAAAACTTTAGGTTTTACATCAAGTTGCAACCTTTCAATTTTGTGTGGATACAGGAGCAGACTAGCTAAATTCTCTTCACTTTGGGACGCTAGTAGTAAACGAGCCTATCCCTTCTGGACACTAGTGGTCAACTGACTAGCGTCTTCCTCTTTTCAAATCTCCTACACAAAACTACTGTCCTTAACTCCTACTTCTTACTCCTACTCCTACCAAAAGAAACGGTTCCTTATTTTGCCACCCAATTTTGAATTCTTGGCGTTAGTGTGTCTATCTTTTGCTATTTTTAGAACACTCGCCGTTTTATAATCTATAACACATCCAAAGGAACATTAGTAAACAGATTTACTTTCAAATGATACAAGAATTGAAGAATATTTGTTTCAGAATTTGGCTTCAGTTAGCGTATAAAATCTGCAAACCGAAATAAATCTGGCACACAATATTCCGAATAAAAATTCAGAACATTTTTTTCTTTTAAGCGAGATACTTTTGTATCTACCTTAATAATAAATGATCCTATTTAAATTATATATATATATATATATATATATATATATATATATATATATACTTCATTTGTAAACCAATATATATATATATATGTATATATATAGTCATCCGCAGACAGATCTGTTTCGCTGTATCACAGCTCATCAGTACAGTTAGACTCCGGTTGCTTTTAACCCAGGATTGAAACCCGACCAAATTGGCGTCACTCGGCGATTCTACCTCTGGGATATGGGTGTTCGGTAGAAGAAGGCAGACTTTTTAGCGTGTATATTATCATTATACCTGCCCAATAGCCAGAGTGCTCTAATTCATTACTGAATGAGCGATGTGTACACGCCAAAGTAACTACTGTTTTTCAAAGTTTACCATTCTTCCAGAGTGCTCAATCAGGATATGAGAGCGTAAATAGTCATCCGCAGACAGATCTGTTTCGCTGAATCACAGCTCATCAGTATATATATATATATATATATATATATATATATATATATATAGTTTTTGAGAGGCAATTGCTCAATATCCGATACAGAGCCTGTATTATATTTATTTTATTTATTTGTTTATTTTTAATTAGTGCTTAGATAACAAAGTAAATATTTATTTATATGCTTACATTTAACCCATAGTTCAGTTTTCGTGCTCAAGTATTTATTTTGATTTCTAAAACTAAATATTGCTAATTTTTCTCTAATGTGTATGTGTGTGTGTGTGTGCACGCGCGTTCGCGCATAATTATACGTTAAAATATAGTTTTTAACGTTTGCTATATTTATTAGGGAAGTGCTCAATATTAGAGACATAGCCTGTATAAATGTAAACACTGGGGACATGAGTATCAACACTGAACTGAGATAGTCTGTTTCATGTTTAAACACAATCTGCTCATAAGAATTACATTCAGTGGTAATACCTTTGACCACACTGTTCTGCCGATAAAGATGATTACTTACCATTTTAACAATACAATTAAATGATTGGCTTTTTTTTTTAGAAAAAGAAAAGCAGGTGCTATATTTTCAAATTGATCAATATTAACAGAACCAGACGCACCTATTGCATTCTTATTGATCTAAAGATTGATTACAAGATATTCACGAATTAATTTTATTTTTCAAGATAAAAAGGTATAAAATAAATGGTATGAAAAGAAAATAGTTTAATCTTATAGAGGAGGGCCTAATTAAAACGTAGCTGTCCATGTTAAATCAAACATACAAATAAAAGGGAAATAATTATTTGATAATCTCGTTTTTCAATTAAGGCCTACATAAAAATGCAAAAGACAGAATTGCATGTATAAACAAGATGCAAATTCAATTTGCACACACACACACACACACACACACACACACACATATATATATATATATATATATATATATATATATATATATATCCACTGCTAAAGATAGAGCTGCCTGGAGATCCCAAGTGAAATCTGGAGTTGCAAAATCTGAAGAGGGTCGCATCAGGGCCCACAAAGAGAGGCACCAGAAAAGGAAGGAGCACAAAAGCTCCATCCACTAGCTTAAATCTGCCACCTGCATCCCCTGCCCCTGCTGCAACAGGCTTTTCCGTGCAAAGATTGGCTTTATTAGCCACCTCTGCACCTACCCAAATCCTTAGTGACCAGGAGTATGTCTTCTTCGCCTGCGAATGACGAACATTATATATATATATATATATATATATATGTAAACATGTTACGGAAATTAACGAATTTTAACAAAACTTGGTTATAAGCATCCGACAATTTGTAATGGATTATTTTGAACATTATTTTTACCGATACTCGTATTTAAGTAGATATTCTGTTTTTAATTAAACAGTATTGTTATATTTATATCTAGCGGCCTGATTATTTACAATAAATTTTTATTACAAAAATGTGTGCTATCCAGCAGGATTCGAACCTTCGACCCCTATTACATAGGGGAAGCATACCATTTGATCTGGTACCGTCTTGACCACTCGACCATGAATAGCCTCTTGATCAGACGAGGTTTTTATCATGCCTATATAACACAATTTTCGATTTCACCGTAAACAAACATATCTGCTCTGAAATGTATTGTAATGTCAACAAATGTAAACATGTTACGGAAATTAACGAATTTTAATGATATATATATATATATATATATGTGAAAAGTTTATGTATATATGAACCATACAGAAAAGATAATGACGATCCAACTTACGTACACACATCTTCCAACCACCCACCTTCAATCATCAAACAAATACCCATATCAATCAGCCGCAGACTATCTGAAAATTCATCTAACATACACATTTTCAATAACAAAAGAACACCATACGAAGAAGCACTAAAAGAATGTGGATACAAACAACAACTACAATATACACCTCCGCAACGAAAAAGCAAAAACAGAAAAAGAAATATCATCTGGTTTAATCCACCATACAACAAAGCCGTCAAAACAAACATAAGTAAGACATTCCTAAACTTAATAGAAAAACACTTCCCGGTGACAAACCGATTAGCAAAAATATTCAACAAAAACAACGTCAAAATTAGTTACAACTGCACAAAAAAATGTTACACAAATAATAAAAAAACTACAACAAAAAATTAACCTACAATAATGCAACCGAAGAAGCTCAATGCAACTGCAGAAACGGAACTACATGCCCACTCCAGAGAAATTGCCAGCAAACAAATATAGTATATAAAGCCAAGGTAAGTGCAAACAACAACACAATATACTACATCGGTGCCACTGAGGGACCATTTAAGAAAAGAAAAAACAACCACAATCTTTCATTCTCCAACAGAAAATACTTGAACAGCACTACACTATCCACATACGTACGGCGTCTAAAAGACAGAAATATTTCACCAACAATAAACTGGAAAATACTGAAAAAAGCACCTGCCTACAACATTACAAAAAAATGCCTATTTTGCCTACATGAAAATGTAGCAATTATATCTCATACCCCACAAAAGAACTTACTAAACACAAGATCAGAACTAATTTCCAAATGCAGATATGAAAATAAATACCTATTATCACAATTTATACCAAACGGATAAAAAAGGGGAGAACCGCTGATACCATAATCCTATCAACTATTCTCTAGTTCAAACTACTAATCACTACTACTGTTTCACAATAACTATTTACTACCACACTCAAATATTACTATCACAGTATTAGTCCGCAATCATCATAATGTAAATTACACATCTCTGCCGTAGTAAAATTAATACCCCACACATAAACACTAACAAGCATTTCAAATTAGAATTTCTACCATTTAAATATACGCAACCACAAAAACTAAAAAACAAGCTAATAACCGACTTTAAAATAAAAAATAACAATACAGCCTTAAATAAAATAATAGCAATTCTTATCTATCATAGTTTCAAACAGAACCCATCATACGTACATATGTACGTACAAGAAATCGACAAGTGTGTGTGTGTGTGTGTGTGTGTGTGTGTGTGTGTGTGTGTGTGTGTGTGTGTGTGTGTAAACTTATCGCTATACTCGTTTCGAAAACCCTTCGGGTATATACGCAGAAGGAAAAAATGGTAATAAAAAAAGAAAGAGCTAAACACTTGAACATCAGTCAAAGTACGTGGCCCGAAGAAAAAACCAGAGACTAGTAACCTAAAACAAAAAGCGCTCAATACATAAGTAGAGCAAACAAAGAAAGTAACCTAAAGAGCCAACGAACCTACCAAGGTTTCACCTAACCGGTTAGGTGAAAGCTTGGTAGGTTCGTTTGCTCTTTAGGTTACTTTCTATATATATATATATATATATATATATATAACAATAAACAAACATAGCCATGGAACTCAGTGTTGGAGACATTTTCGGTTCATTTGCGGGAAAAACTGAAAAGTTACCAATCACTCTTATGCCTAGTTGTGAAAAAGCTACAGCAGGACAATTGATACGCAATGTTTGTGTAGGCAAGAATTCTGAACAACATGGATTCAATGATCTGTTACTGTTGTCTTCAGTGGGTGCACTTGAAGTCTATTGGCAAGAGAACCATTTACAAGTTTAGCAAGTTTTGGATTTGCAGAGCCTGTGATACCTGAAATGCTTAAAATATTCAGAGATTTCTACAGGGTGTCTCAGAAGTCACGAACATATATAAACCATAAACACGCACACATAAATGCACACACACACACACACACACACACACACACACACACACACACACACACACGCACGCACGCACGCACTACAATTAACGGCAGCAGTAGCAGCGAAAGTTGACCATTTAATGAAAGGCACGGAGCACGAACGAACGTGAAATTAAGCTCTCCAAATATTCTGAAGATGAGACTATGATCTCGAAATATTAATGATTAATAAATAGGCAATACCCAACACCTTCTTTACCTTCCTTTATTTTTCTAAACGCATTGTGATAGCCTTCCAAATCTACCCATACACCAAATATACACAATGCTTCAAGCAAATTACAAAACTTTCCTAAAAAATACATATAAATATCAATTTTATTGATCATAATCATATGCTCAAATTGTTCACCCTCTGCAATAACACATGCATCAAAATCTTTCTGGTTTAACAATACGATGTACTGATGATTTGCTAATCTTTAGCTCCTGGCTTATTTTCCTTACTGATTTCACGGTGCTTCTAGCAACATTCGCCAGACACATGATGGATGTTTCTTCATCAGTTGCACTCTTTCGTCGACCACATCTCTCACGGTCAGCACCTGATCCATTTTCTTTGAAGCGTTTGATTAAACGACATACAGTGATATGGATCAATGGTTTTTCTCGCTCAGGATGATTGCAGTTGAATTCTTGAGCTACAAAGCAGTATGTTGTCCCGTCTCTTCCAAACATAAAAAACAATTTAGCTCTTTTTTGTACTGTTAGTTTCTCACCTATATCAGATCAAATCTGAAACAGAAAAAGATTAAAATTACTATATGGTGCGCGACTTCTGGGACACCCTGTATATTTCTTTTAATAATTGATGAGAAATAAATAATTTTAACTTGTATTTTAACAATTGATTGCCATCGTGAGTTGACAGAAGGTAGAAAAGAGTTTAAATTGTTTTCACAGTTGATGGTGAAATCAAATAAACTTCTGTATAAAAACTGTATCTTGATATTTATAACATTATTTGCCTTCATAACAATATAAAAATATTACTTGCCTTCATAATAATAAAATATTAGCCTGGGGTCTATTTTACTGAGGCTGGTAAAATTAGCTTAAAACATGTTTGTCTGAACCAGAACTGGCAAAATATTCTCTTCCAAAAATAAATGCGTCTTTGAACATTAGGCTGCAGACTTATTTATGAACCTATGTTGAGAGAGTACGTATATTGTTTAGTGTTTTTTTTTTCCGCAAAGAGTCGGTCATGTGCTACAAAAATATTTAAACCTTGGTTTTTATCTACATTTATCTTGTTTGTAGTCAGTGATGCATTATTGAAGTTAATGAACAAGAGATGAAAGCAGACATGTTTAGTACTCGTCTATCTAGTCCAGTAGTTCCCAATCTTTTCTTGGCCATGTTCCACCTATCTTCACGTCTCTCCACCCCGACATATAATTCTTATTATTCAAAAAGTGAACTCCTATTCATGTCGAGGAAGCCTAAAAAGCCATTAACTTAACTTTCCTTAAGAACTTAAGACTGCATCTATGCAAATACGGATATCCACTAAAAATAATGTTTAAGTAATAAAATATGTTAGAATAATAAATGAAAAATGATTTCCTAAAATATTAATCTATTATTAAAAATCATTCAGTGGTTCCCAACATTTTTTGGCCATAACCCCACTTATGCATTTCTAAAATTCTGATGTCCACCCAGTGACATATATAATTCTTATTATTCAAAAAGTGAATTCCTCCTATTCGTGTGGGGAAAGCCTAACTAAAAGGTTACTAACTTGGTCTAAACAAGGTTCCAAATAACGTGGAATCGATGAAAGAGAAAAGAACGAAAAAACATTTGAAGAACTGAGGAAAAAAAATAATTAAGAAATTGTTTAGAAAATAACATGAAGCGATATTATGAAAAAAATACACTTCCAGACTTTAGGTTAACACATAAATGAAATAACAATATGACACAATAAGAATAAGCAGGAAAAAATATATGAATAAAACAATGTCGATTTGTTTCTATAGCAAACAGATAGATAAACCATTTAAAAGTGATGACGCAATGTACATGCCTTCACACCGCTAAGAACCAAAAGCTATTGCAAAAAGCAGCATTAGTGCAACTTTGTATGATTTTCTTATGCATTTAAAACATGTTCATTCGTTCTTTCCTTCATCAGTCAATTCATTAATTTAATTATGAAAACCATTTGATGATCGTGATGATCGTGATACAGTATTGGTTTGAGGAATCGTGAGCGTTTTTTTTTTTGTTTGTTTGTTTGTTTTGTTTGATTTTTAATTTATTTTAAACAAAAACTCCGACAAATTAATCAATAATATACTCTGCGTTGTTGTGTACGACTTCCTCTCATCGTTTTTCAAGGCCTCGGCGATAGAAATCTCCCAGCCTTGACTCAATGAATTCGTCTAACCAAGCTTTCAATTCCACGTCATTATTGAACGATGCGCTGCGCAAAACGTTCGAAAGAGATGAAGATCTGACATCGCCAAAATGATGAGGCAACACTTACCATTCGAGTTCTTGAATTGCGGGTTTGATTATATTGAGGATGTGAGGATGGGCGTTATCGTATTGCAGAAGTTGCCATTTCGCCTATTTGGTCTTTTTTTGTTGAAATACTCCATTAGAACGGTGTAATTGCTGAACGTAGATCTTCGCATTGGGTGTTTGGTGGTGCTCATGGAGTCCGTAATAAATTATGCCTTTCCAGTCCCATTATACTCATAACATGGTCTTTCGAGAATGAAGGCCTTGTTTTGCTCGCAGAATCGCTTATTTTTGTGGAGCTAAGCCACCCTTTTCGCTGCTTCATATTGGCGTGCAGCAAAGTAAACGCTGTTTTTGGCCATGTGTTGAGCGAGGTCGAGCGCGCAAACTAGCGACGATTGTGGAGCGTTGATTTTTGTTGTTTTCGCTGAAAGAGTGTGGCACCCAAGCGCCAACTTTCTGAAACTTTCCCATTGAATGAAGGTGGTTTCCAAGAGTTTTTTATCATTTATCATAATCCATCTGCTTCTCCAATTCTCTGGTCGTTTAGCGTAGATTTTCGCGAAGAAGTTGATTCAATCGCTCTTCATCAAACTCAATTTGTCGATTGGTGTGTGATTTGTCCTTGAAGTCAGAATTCCCATTTTGGATGCGCGCAAACCAATTACGGGAGGCATTTTGAGGCATTGCTCCTTCTCTATACACAACTCAAATCTCACGCACAGCTTCGGCGACATTAACACTTCGATTAAATATAAAAAGCAAATAGTGTTTAAAATATTCAGTTTTGTCCACTTGACATTCCATATTAATGATCTGAAAATAGACAAAATGAATCAAATTTTTAAAAATCAAAACACACTATCTTGTAGAACAAAAAATTCTCTTTCAAATAACATAATACATTTTGCAAATGCGTATTATTTTTGCGTACATTTAATTAATTATTTAAAAAAACGCTCATGAATTACTCCTCAACCCCTACATATATATATATAATTCTTGAAAAAATTATCAAATGAATATGTAATTCCTCTTAATAGAGGTAACATGTTTTAGCATACCTTTGAATACTCTCACAAGTTTCTTGGAGAATTTAAAACTGCATATATGCAATGGTATTATCGTTTAATTTCAAAATTTTACAATGTTTATAAAAATATTGTTACTAATATAAATATTTAAAAATGATGTATTCAGGTAACAATTTCTCTTTCATGCAGGTTTCATTAAAAATGACAGACAAGGTATTAGGGTGAAGTTTTTTATGTAATTTTTCATGTGTTCTTAAATTTCTTTTTCTTTTTAGAACTCAAATTATTTAAGAATTGTCCAAAGGTTTTGTACTTTCGAGCGCTATCGGCTATACTTTTGGCCATTATCCAAAATGAATTTTGTTTTACTCGTAAATAAATATTTGTAAAGTTTTTGTATATAGTGTCATGTGTATGTTAAGTTCCGAACACGATAAGCACAGTGCTACCGTGTTTAAAATCGATGTTATTAAGTGTAGGATTTCTCTTTCTTAATTATTAATGCCTCCATTATTTTAATATTCTTTTGAATGTTAATGATGTATGTTTTGTCATCAAGTATATCACGGATAGGTCCTGGAACATCTCGATGTGTGTTTAAATTAAATCGGATGGAACTGTTGTGGGAAATGTCAGTCTTCTCGTAAATTTTGTGGTGGTGTAACCAATGTAATTGTTTACAGATTTGGTTAGTTGAGGAACATAAATTCGTAAATGATACTCTATGCATAAACTTTACACATATTTACTTATAAGTAAAACAAAATTTATTCTTGATAATGGCTAAAAGTATAGCCGAAAGCGCTCGAAAGGACAAAACCTTTGGACAATTTGAGTTCTGAAAAGAAAAAAATAAGAACACATGAAAAATGATATAAAAAAAACTTAACGATGACACCTTGTCTAAGGTATTCATGTAAAAAAGAGAACAATAACTTTGGATGGAACTTGAACTCAGCATGCCAATTCCATTTTCTTTACTGATAACATGACCCAATTGATTAATTTGTTTATTTAACGGCATATCAATTCTTTATGGGCAATTTAATGTCATTTGATGACTGGATTGCTTGATCTGTTTAACGGCATATCAACTTTTTATGGGTCATTTTATGCCGACTGATACCAGTAAAGTGACTTGACAATTTTTAGATGACAAAATTCCTTAATGTATTCTTTTATGAAGAAATTTTTTAGCTTCCAATACTTTTAATTAAAAAATAGTTTAAAAATAATCGTAGATGTATAATGTACTGTACACTGACGAGTTGATTTTGATGCTTATGGTTTATATACAAGTTTATTTGAAAATAATAGATCAATAATCAAAATAACAAAAATCAATATCATCATTACAGATGATAACTTTAATATTGTTGACAAACTCGATTTTAGACACAAACATTATAATATCTCAAAGCAACGTCAATTTCAGAAGATGGGAGAACATTTAATCTACTGTTTCTTCTGTCAATAGGAATAAAAGCAAAGAAAGTCTATCAAGAATTTATTTGGCAAACCAATTAAGACTTAGCAGCTGAAAATATGTCAAGGATAAGCACCATTAAGGTTTTATTTATAAGGACAAAGAAATGAGAAGCTACATCAATACTGTTTGATGTTTTCCTTAGCCAGATCAAAATTTGTGAGTAGATAATGAAAAGTATCTGTTATGCCATAGAATAATTTGGCAGTGCGTAATGATTATAACCACCTATATTTCTTCTGTTAATAGTACAATGGCTTGCAATTATATTTTTGTGTCCATATAGACTAACCTACAAGTTGTTAACAAACAAGAAGCTCATAACAAAACGTTTAAAATCTGGTAAATATAATTTTGCTGGTTATTGCATGTGTATCACACGATTGCATCACGACGCCCATGCAGTATGACCAGCAATAATGTCTATGAAGTAGGATCTTCAAAGCGGCCACTCACTTTACCAACAGGCAATAAAATGAATAATAACTGGTCAGGTACCCATGCTGTTCATCTCGAGGTTCCTGACAAAATACAAAGAAGGATCTGCAATATAATCGATCCTGACTTGTCATCTCGACTTCACTCACTTTCTCACCGACGTGGCTTCCCGCTGTCTTTTCTACAAATATTTTCATGGTAGCTGTTCTGATGAGCTTTTTCCGTGGTGCAGCGACCACTTGAATTTAAGTGTGCTACTATGTTGGCATCTAGTAATTGAAATAGTTAATAGTCCAACAGCTTCTTTTTTCACACTTCTCGCCTGTAGAACTCTCTTTAGCTACAATCCCCAAAAATGTAAATGCAACGTCAATTACCATCTTATATCTTCTTAAATCCCATTTATCTTTTATCCTTTCCTCAATACCCACTGTGTTCAGTTTTTCTCTCACTATACCCCCCGCCCCTGCGCATTAGTGGCTGTTCCGCCTTGCTTGGGGTGAAATGATTAAAAAAAAGGAAGAAAAAATAAAAGAAAATTTTGGGGAACAAGTCCCATTTGACTAAAAGTTAGAAAGTTTTACTTACTGGTGAATACTTGAGTCACCTAATGAGTAGGGGATTTTTGGGTTGCTTGTTCGAAAGCAGTTACCAATCATGCGTGCACATGATATAGAGATGACGAGAGTTGTGGAAGCAGAGTTAAAGTAATCATTGATGGAAGAGAAAAATTAATCCATTAGTATGTCATGACATAGGTAGTCCCAAGGGTCAACAGAATCAAAAGACAAATATATAAGCAACAGGATTTACATCTTCATTTCTCACTTAATTTCACATTTTAACCAGGTATTTGGATATTGTTCAGTGACTTGAACCGAAGAGTTGTGAGCTCAATACCTGGTTACAGCAGTGGTGAACAAATAACTTAGAGAGTTGAGTTAAAGGGAGATAAGTACATGATACATGGGAGCAGCATGGCTCATGGATCGAGAACAATATACCCCAGTGATAGAAATAAAGAGTTCGGTTCGAAATTCCAATCACCCGAAGAAGGCTAGAGAGTACAATAGTCGAAACGTCGTGAATATGGCAATAAAGATAAGGACAGTAGTCCGAACAATGTAATCAATATAACTAAAAATATATCTGTAAAAGTGTGATATGAATAAATGAAAGATTACCTCAGCCAATGTTTGTCCTCTGATGGACTTTATCAAGTCAAGTATAAGGATTATATTTTGCAACAAGTATTTATAAACAAAAGTAAAAATGTTAGTTTCTCAAACCTTTTTAAATTAAAGAGATGCTCATAAACATTTATCAGGCTGACTGAAAAGTCTATGTAAATTATAGAAGATACTAATTGATGTTATTTAATGTATAATAAATTAAAATGAGTAAATAAAAGGTTGCTTTCTCAAATTTTTTTCATTTTAGAATGCTCGTAAATGTTCATCAGACTGACTGAAAAGTCTATATAAATTATGGAGGACGCTAAGTGCCATAATTTAATGTCTTGTAAACGATGAGTAAATGATTTGCTGAATTTCTTTATACAGTTAATATTTAAATTAGTGATTGTTCGCATCAAACAAAAAATAATTCTCGGGACAAGGAACGTCAGAAAACTAGACAATTGTGACCAGCTGGGAAATGTAAAGCAAGCGATGAGTAGATTAAACATCAACATTTTAGATATATGTGAAACTAGGAGGCCAAACAGCGGAGATTTTGTTAGTGACAGCCGCAGGATTATATATACAGGTGTGAGAATAATGAAAAAGGAGTTGGATTGATACTGGATCAAGACATGAAGAAATGCGCTTTGGGATACTGCCAGTTGTTTGGATAAATTTATGTATTATATATTTCAAATAAAAGGAGGTTATGAATTGAATATTTTATAGTCATATACGTTGGCTTGTGAATGAAGTGATTCTTTTAGGGAAGAAAATATTTGAAAAACTCAAGGCTGTAGAGTTATATTTCGTTAAGATTTGATAATGGCATTCTCAATAACTTTCCGTCAAGTAATTTACTTTCTCTTTTAATAAGTGTGGCATTCTTTAGATCAAATTTGTGTTTGAATTTATTTTTATGTCTGATTAATGCATTTGATAAATTGTTGTGTAAAAGTTTGTTTTTTCATAGATATTATTTTTCATTTCCTCAAGTTTCCCCAATGTATTGTGAGGAGCAGTTGTGAGTGATTATAATAGTTTTAGATCTTTTTGTAATTATTTTGGTACTGTTAAGAATGGATAAATTGTTTAGGATGTTAATGAGTTAATATGTAGTATTATAAGCCTGTTTTTATCTAGTTTATTATTATTGTTGTTAATAACGTCGTTATAATTTTTAATTATTAATTACATCTACATATAAAACTACTACGGATATGATCAAAACCCAAAATACCCATAATAATAATTATTATTATAATTATGAAACTGTTATATATATATATATATATATATATATATATATATGTCACAACTGCTAAAACAACTCCACATAGCTACAATTTTGTAATGATAAGTGACTTGTGATTCAAATGTCAGTGTTGTCTTTAAGAATTTATTTTTAACTAAGCACACTATCAAAACTTGTTTTCCTCTGATACTATAAAAACACATAACCTCTCTAAAATACTTACTGTAGCTTCAGCACTGCCAAGCCAATTATGTTGAAAAGCATGTAAAAGCAATTGAAAGATACAGAAAATAGCCAGAAAGAATAGCAGCAATTTTTCACCATGAATGAGTTAAACTTTTTCTGACAGTTAACAATATCTAATTTTCTCAAAATTTATTACAAGGTTCATCTTTTTCGCTACTTAATGAAGCAATTCTTCCCAGTTTCTTTCAATTTTTAACATTAGTTGTTATGAACAAACAGATCAACTGATAGAATAAAGAATCAGCTTACAACCAAACAAAAAGTATATGCATCAATAACTATATTCGTCTGTGTGCTGTCAACTCTTACCCACAGTGCAACAGTAACTAAAATATCAGTTTCTTTCAATAATATATTTCTCTAAGAACTTTCTCAGATGCTGTTTGCATTACATAATTATTACATATTTTACAAATAATGCTTGAATATATCTATTTAATTTCAGCTGTCTTTTCCAAGGGCTTAGAAAAAAGGCAACAGTATCAACTGAAGGGGGATAAGAACCCACCACCATAAAAAGCTGCGCCTACCAACTAAATGCATAATCAACCAATATTTATTTATATCTTCCCAAACTAAATAAATGCATAGAGACTCAAATATAAAAGTAAAACATTACCAAAACCAGCAAATACTTCAGTCAGTTAGTTGAGTGCCATACATGAGGTACACTTTGATAATCATGTCTTTTTTGAGACATGACAGACTAAGCAGAAGAATTTCTCGCAATAGGTTGCCATTTCTTTCTGCGGTAGACTGGTTGCCAACCAAGGTTAGAAAATCCAACCTGTCCTACTATTCAACCCATAGCCGGAGAGAGAAGAGATGGATTGATACCATTCTCACGGGTATTTGCGTGTATGTGAATGCAACAAATTCAACTGGAATTCGAACTTGTCTCATCCCAGACTAATATCTCTTGTACCACAACATATATACTTCAATATTCAAATATAAATAACCTATCCCTGAACCAAGTAAATTCTGTTGTGGAGGGGGAAAATGGATTATTTGTTATTGCTACTGGCAATTAATTCCTTCACTGTCTCAACAAACGTAAATCCAAACATCAAGCAAAAGAAGACATTGATTAGAAGTAAATAAATTAATAATTTATTTAATTATATACAAAGACTAAAACTTCTATCTGTTGTTGTTTCTAAGGCAACAGGGAGAGAGAGTGGTGAAATTCGTCGGTGGCATCTCTCCCTTAGTTTGTCGGTACTGACATCAAATCTCTCTCTCTCTCTCTCTCAGCCAGTTGGTAATGACAAAAATGCTGTGCTGTTTGAATCTGGGTATATATAGTTTTCAGTTTACTCAAAACTAAGTTTGAGTGTTTTTGTTTAATTTCAGTTTAATTTTATTTGTTGTCAAAGCGGTTGTCCGTGCAGAAAACATATTTACATAGTCTACTTTGAGTTGTCAAATGGTCAACATCCAGTTTGTGAAGAAAATGTAAGAGTCACAACAATGCTTATACAAACAGAATGATTTCTTCAACATTAAATAACCTAACATGGACTGGTATATTGTAAAATCAACCCAGCCAATCCAACCCTTCTCAATTCAATTTGATGAAAATGTTTATAATAATTTGCTTCATCTACAAAGATTTTAATAAAACTTTCTCACGTTTCAGGTATTTCATTTCTAAACAAGGCCTAGAATCATTCTTTCGATAGGTTCACTGAGACAAAACCCTAACCCTCCTAAAAAAACCCTACTTAATTGTCTAAATATGGGAAAAATTGTGTTGTTTTTAAGATTCTGTAGGAATGAACCAAAATGACCTCAGGTCAGATACTACTACCATGCAGAGAATACATTGTTTCTTTTACCCTCTCTGTCTCTAAATAACTCCCAAGAACTAAGATACCCAAATCTATTCCCTTTTCTTTCTCTGCTACTATTTCTCTTTCCCCTACTCTATCTCCCTGACCCATGCTTGAACTAAAGGATTTACCAGTCCCTCTCTGACTTCTAAGCAGGCAACATGTGTTCCTGTTGCTAGCAGACACTTAACACGAAAGTATGTAAAAATAAGAAAATAAAATATTCCTCTCAACGCTAATATTTGTATCCACTTCTTTGTCAATTATACCCACAAAGATACCAAATATTACAATTCTATATATAACGATTCCTAACAGAAAGATATTTAACTGCCTGACGAAGTGCTAATAAGATAGTACCGAAACACAACGGCTCTTGTGTTGCAGTAAACTATGTTTTTATTATAAACTTATAATAAAACTATTACCAGATAGATAGATAGATAGATATGAATAGACTGATAGATAGGTAGATAGATAGATAGATAGATATGAATAGATAGATAGATAGATAGATAGATAGATAGATATGAATAGATAGATAGATAGATAGATAGATAGATATGAATGAACTAAATAGATAGATAGATAGATA
>JBBBDQ010001089.1:887500-890000 GCA_037127315.1 Ascarosepion bandense
AGATAGATAGATAGATAGATAGATAGATATGAATAGACTGAAATAGATAGATAGAAAGATAGATAGATATGAATAGACTGAAATAGATAGATAGATAAATATGAATAGACTGAAATAGATAGATAGATAGATATGAATAGACTGAAATAGATAGATAGATAGATATGAATAGACTGAAATAGATAGATAGATAGATATGAATAGACTGAAATAGATAGATAGATAGATAGATATGAATAGACTGAAATAGATAGATAGATAGATATGCATAGACTGAAATAGATAGATAGATAGATAGATAGATATGAATAGACTGAAATAGATAGATAGATAGATAGATAGATAGATATGAATAGACTAAAATAGATAGATAGATAGATAGATAGATATGAATAGACTAAAATAGATAGATAGATAGATAGATAGATATGAATAGACTAAAATAGATAGATAGATAGATAGATAGATATGAATAGACTAAAATAGATAGATAGATAGATAGATATGTATAGACTAAAATAGATAGATAGATAGATAGATATGAATAGACTAAAATAGATAGATAGATAGATAGATATGAATAGACTAAAATAGATAGATAGATATGAATAGACTAAAATAGATAGATAGATAGATATGAATAGACTAAAATAGATAGATAGATAGATAGATAGATATGAATAGACTAAAATAGATAGATAGATACATAGATAGATAGATATGAATAGACTAAAATAGATAGATAGATAGATAGATATGAATAGACTAAAATAGATAGATAGATAGATAGATAGATATGAATAGACTGAAATAGATAGATAGATAGATAGATAGATAGATAGATATGAATAGACTGAGATAGATAGATAGATATGAATAGACTTAGATAGATAGATATGAATAGAACTGATGAAATAGATAGAGAGATAGATAGATAGATAGATAGATAGATAGATATGAATAGACTGAAATAGATAGATAGATATGGATAGACTGAAATAGATATATATGAATAGACTGAAATAGATAGATAGATAGATAGACAGATAGATATGAATAGACTAAATGAAATAGATAGATAGATAGATAGGATATGATAGATAGATAGATAGATAGATAGATAGATATGAATAGACTGAAATAGATAGATAGATATGAATAGACTGAAATATATAGATAGATATGAATAGACTGAAATAGATAGATAGATAGATAGATATGAATAGACTGAAATAGATAGATAGATAGATAGATATGAATAGACTGAAATAGATAGATAGATATGAATAGACTGAAATAGATAGATAGATAGATGGATATGAACAGACTGAAATAGATAGATAGATAGATAGATAGATATGAATAGACTGAAATAGATAGACAGATATGAATAGACTGAAATAGAAATAGATAGATAGATATGTATTGACTGAAATAGATAGATAGATAGATAGATATGAATAGACTGAAATAGATAGATAGATAGATAGATAGATAGATAGATAGATAGATAGATAGATGAATAGACTGAAAGAGATACATAGATAGATATGAATAGACTGAAATAGATAGATAGATAGATATGAATAGACTGAAATAGATACATAGATAGATATGAATAGACTGAAATAGATACATAGATAGATATGAATAGACTGAAATAGATACATAGATAGATAGATATGAATAGACTGAAATAGATACATAGATAGATAGATAGATATGAATAGACTGAAATAGATAGATAGATAGATATGAATAGACTGAAATAGATAGATAGATAGATAGATAGATATTAATAGACTGAAATAGATAGATAGATATTAATAGACTGATAGATAGATAGATAGATAGATATGAATAGACTGAAATAGATAGATAGATATGAATAGACTGAAATAGATAGATAGATATGAATAGACTGAAATAGATAGATAGATAGATAGATAGATAGATAGATATGAATAGACTGAAATAGATAGATAGATAGATAGATAGATAGATAGATAGATATGAATAGACTGAAATAGATAGATAGATAGATATGAATAGACTGAAATAGATAGATAGATAGATAGATATGAATAGACTGAAATAGATAGATAGATAGATAGATATGAATAGACTGAAATAGATAGATAGATAGATATGAATAGACTGAAATAGATAGATAGATAGATAGATAGAATAGACTGAAATAGATAGATAGATAGATAGATATGAATAGACTGAAATAGATAGATAGATAGATAGATAGATAGATAGATATGAATAGACTGAAATAGATAGATGAATAGACTGAAATAGATAGATAGATAGATAGATAGATAGATAGATAGATATGAATAGACTGAAATAGATAGATAGATAGATAGATAGATAGAATAGACTGAATGAATAGACTGAGATAGATAGATAGATATGAATAGACTGAGATAGATAGATAGATATGAATAGACTGAAATAGATAGATAGATAGATAAGGAATAGACTTGTTAGA